>CM061044.1:19528940-19538133 GCA_030762985.1 Adelphocoris suturalis
AATCCTACGGAGAGTTACCGATACGGATATATATATATATATATATATATATATATATATAACGTTTTTTGTCCCGAGATATATATGAAAAAAAATATATATATCCCCGTTTTCTATATATATATTATATATATATATATATATATATTATATATATATATATATATATATATATATATATATATATATATATATATACGTATATATTTACAGGGTGTTGCAGTTTTGGGCGGCGCACCATCGGCAAGGGTTTGATAGGGTTCGATTCTACTACTAATTTGTGACTTTTTTGTGAATCGAACGGTACCTAACATTTGCAGATCTCCCCAACTCCGTTATAAACGAGATTTAAATTTAACCTAAAAATGTTTATTGCATTTGTTTTGCTCAATTTTATGTGACTTGAGGTAAGTGGTAATGAATGGTGTTACCGCTCATTCCAGCATGCGAAAATACTTATGTACTCGTAGATAGAAAACGACCCGAACTCCCTGGTTCATGGGGGGCAATTTTTCATAAAAACCCTCGTTTTCTTTGGAGAGAAAAAAAAGATATATACATATAACATTGTATCTATATTATGAATTGGTGACCGTAGGCTTCATTTAATAATTAGTCAATACCGGAATAATAACCATTTGTGTAATTATCTTGAGCTTTTCTGTTTGAAAGAATCATCTTTTGAAAGTTTTTGTAATTAATCAAAGTACGAAATCTCTGCGGATACCACCAAATATTATTTTCCATCTTGTAATTTCCAATTAAACTTTTTCAATCTTCACAAGCTTGATAAAGTTTCAAGTTTATTCAAGCTACCCCTATTCACCTTTTATTTCATAATTTGTATCGAATTTCTATTAGTATTTTCCCAGCAATGTTTCCCTTGGTGTTCTATTACGCTTCCATTTACCGACTACGGTAGAGTAGTGTGAAACGTCCGCGTGACTCACTACGTAGAAATTATTGAGGATTATAATTATGAGGAGATAGAGAAATCAGATTGATATCGGTTCATGTCTACGCGTGATTTTAAATTTTGTTGAAACTGTAATTATAACAATATTACCTATAGATTCTATAATGATATTTATAAGACGATAATAATAAGTGTGGTGGTGAAAATGACTGATTAATTAATATTAAAATAGTAAATTACTACACAGATTGATGTTTGTACAAAGGGGGGAGGGGGACAGGGTAATTTGAAGGAGGTTAGAGAAGAGTATGCTATACAATAGTTTACTTAAAATATCTATTATGTAATGTTGGGAGTTTATAATAGTTATGTAACAATACGAGTTTATAAAAACGGAACTGATTGGGTCGTTAGAGGATGTCAAAGCGACGATGACCAATGAAAAGGCTCCATTAATTTAACAATGTGTATGAGACAACTTAAATCACTCGCGTCGAAGTTTTGGAAACTCATTTTAATGAACAAATCGGAAATTAATTGTCAACGTTGTCAATTTCCAAGCAAATAACTCTAATAAAGTATGAAGAAATTTATTTTGCTTTCGAGGAAGAGGGTTCATCATTAACTTCCGTTTTTTGAAGGTAAATGAGCACCGAATAACAGAAATGTTTGTCTTTGAGTGTAAAATGCTGCAAAGTATTACACAAAGGTATGTTATTTCTCTATTACATATCTGCCCTACGCAGATCATTGGTCCATAATTATTAAACCTCGTATGTATATCATCAAAACTTGGAGGTTCGCGCCTTCCAAACGCGTTCACACTCATAAAACTCCAAGACCTCACAAATTTACGCTTTTTAATAAAAGTCGGAAAGTCGGAAAACGCTGCAAATTATTACACAAAGGTTTCTTATTTCTGTATTAGATAGCCCTTTTATGAGGATCATTGGTCTATAATTATTATTAAGCCCCGAATAATCATATCTAGTAAATGATCAAAACTTGGCGCATCGTGTCTCCGAAAAGGGTTCACACCTTTACAGCTCAGGACCCTACAGTTTTACGGTTCATATAGGTGAATGTTAAAACTGTTTCTAAAAATGTCAGATCAACAAAACAAAAAACTTAGTAAAAGCATGTCGAAAAGGAAAAAATGCCTCAGAGGCCCAGTCGGCTGTTCAGTGATCCTCCGAACCTCGTGATTGTTTTTGAGGTGTCCCGAACGAGCTCCATTAAATTTCAGCAACGTGAGTCGATTAGGTAAGAAATTAGCCTCGGAGGTTCCGAAGCTGATCAGAACAACACGAGAACTGGGAATATTACAGCAATAACCGGGTGACTCAGAAAGAGTAATGCTGAGACGACAGAGAAGTGTCAACGACCTTCTGTTTGCGTGCAAATTGAAGAAGACCAGAACTTTTCGATCAAACTTTACATACACATATCAGAAAGTGTTAAACTCAAAAGATTTCTAAACGAATTTCCATGAAGGAAATTTTGGATTCATTGCAATAGTTTCATTCTCTTAGAAAATTGGCTAAAACTTTCTGAGTTAACTAGACTCGGAAGTACTTAACCTTCTGTTATTGGAATAGAAATAATAATTTAATTAAGAGTAATTCCTTAGTATTTACTGAATAATAATTCAATAAATTAATATAATTGAAGTAGTAATTCGATTGAATACATCTTTGTACTACACCTACCTACGTTGATTTCTAAAGCTTCACTTTATTCCATTTATTCACTTGTTCGTTGTCACTCTATCATCATGGTAACACCAACGCTCTGTCATATATTTCTAGGTAGTTACTGTTAGCATCATTCTTGTACAAGCAACTGAAAATCAATGAGCTGATTACCTATCTACGCTTCACAAGCCCAATCGGATACAGAAGTGATAATAAAGTTGAGTTCGGGAAGTTGGAATTCCATTAGAATTATATTATCAGCTGAAACAATTGTCATAGTTTTCAAGGTGATTTTTGATGTTTTACTGGTTTATGTTCACTCCATGTTGATGTCTTTAGTTCCTGTCAATGTTTTAGCCCTTAGGGAAAGCACACGAAAATGACAGGGGTGGTTTCGTTCGATTCTTTGGGTGGATTCCTATGAACAAAACTCAAAAAATCATTACTGTTACATAGAAAAATTTCAAGATATCGATTTTCGAATATGTCAGCCCTAATGTTCTACCCTTTAGTGTTGATCGAACGCGATGCCGATGTTACTGGCACATCCCCGACAGATAGATGATTTATAAGCCAAAGGTCTTAAAGAATGGTCCAATACTTTTTGAGAAAAGCTTCGGATGGCGGACGGACGGATTTTTTTAAATTCGATTTTTGGATTCTACGCATCTTGAAACGTAAACCAACAAATTTTGAGAGGGGTTATTTATATATATATATATATATATATATATATATATATATATATATATATATATATATATATATGTAAATTGCTATGCAATTCTTAGGCCGACCCCCCAACAATTTTTTTTGTAACGTCCGTGACGAAAATCCAGCACCTCCAAGCAGCACGTTCATCCGCATCGTGGGTTCGAATCCCAGCCCTTGAGCCTAGGCTTGAAATTTTTTAATATCCAAATTTATTATATATATATATATATAATATATATATATATATATATATTATATGTCATTCCAGTCGATAACCCTCCGTATGATTGAGATAAAAACTCCGTTCTTGCTCCATTTAAAATTTCAGCTCCATAGGTTGATTAAGAAAGAGCTTCACGTGTAACGCCCCAATAGGTATAACCGATTTGCGTAATAATTCCGTTGTGGTCGGACGAAAGTCTATCTTTGTCATCAATATGCCTACGTAGATATAGGCACCTACAGAGGGAAAATTATTGCTATTTATTAATGCGTTTACGCTTTAGTAACCCTGTGATCTAATCATAATGTCATATACGTAGGTAGGGACCACCAACTGAAAATTATGAGATAAAATAGAAAACTTACCAGCGCTTCACATGCCCATCCTACAAGAGTTATAATACTAGATTGCAAATCGAAGTCAGGATACCATTGGAATTATATCAGCTGATACGTCCATCGGAAATTATTAGGCAAGTTCTACTACATATATTTCGAATCTCCAACCACTTTCACGTCCCAGGAGTCATCAATGAAATTTAGTGATTCACTCAGTAATTGAAGATGCCGCTATTAGCCTTAAGGAATAGCGAACGGATTAACATACAGCATTTCGTGGTTTCATTCGATTCTTTGTGATAACATCTATCAATGAAAAACAGGAAAAAAAACATAACAACAACTTGCTACAACTGTTACCTTAAATGTTTTCGAGATTTCTATTCAACCTTTCTTGGTCGATTTCCAAGGTTAATTGTAGAAAATAATGAACCGAAATAAGATGGAGGGCTAGTGCTTGCTTGTCACCAACACACCTACCATTATTAATGAAGTAGTCACCTACAGCGCCCGCTCGTAGTACAATTCATTCTAACTGTAACTTAGTTACTACTACATTGTCTCAAGGCAATTTGGCGCTTATTGTAATCTTTGCATAAAGATGTCTGGTGGAAGAGGTTTAATAATCATGTCCAAGATAGGTTTATAGAGATGATTTATTTTACAGCTAGTATATGCTGTGGTAGATGGCTACAACGCTACAACTTGAGTCAGGTTACGGATATCGATGAAACAATTGCTGAGTCCGTCCTCTGAAATCAGGGTGAAAAAGGAAGCTCTCCTTCGGAGTGTAAATGTATACTAGTCGTTCCCCCGAGTGCTCCGCCTCATTTCGTCAACTTCCCGCTGAGAATACTTTCCTAGAATCACAAGCTTCGCATATTCTCGCTCCTTTTTTTTCCCCTCGAGAATGAAGATTGCTCAGCAATTTTATTACAAGGTCAAACTTCATCCGAAAGATTCCGTACTATTCTGCCGTACTAAGAATAGATCACGTATCTGACCAAACCCTCCTTTTGGGAAAATGCGTCTGCAGGTTTTGAGTCGAAATTCCCTTATATTATCGAGTTCCAAAAGCACTAATTCCAAAGGACATTTCTCTCTGAATCGCGTGGTGTGGCTGAAAAAACATTATTTTGGTCAGAAAATTGCAAAAAAAAAAAAGGTCTCAAACATACGTACTAGGCGATTTCCTCGTATCTGGTGTACATACGAGTTTTTGTTTTGCAATAAGACTGATGCGTTTTTTCTAATACAAAATTAGTAGGTACCGCTCTACATGGCGGAAAAAAAATTATTTTCTCGTATAATGCAAGATACTAGGAGAAATAATCGTGGATGCCAACCTCCGAACCTTATCTGATCTGACAGGAGAAAATACATTCGTCTGATAAAAATACTGGGAAGAAAAATCGTATCTGCCTCAGATTCCGAAATCGAATCAGACGCCAAAAGTCTTAAAATACTAAGAAATAAATTCTTATCTGGACTTTCAACAGTCTCGCAATTCTTATGCATATGAATACTAGTAGTATGTATTGGGCGTTTGAGAAACAGGAGCAATGAGCAGGCCGAGCGGGGGGTGGTGATTAGATTACGAGAGGAGCGATATGACGTAGTTTCATTCATGATTAAGGAGTGTTTCGTATGAGATATGACGCGTTTTGCATCAGGAGGAGGCGTTTCGAAGGAGATTGTAATTCTCTAGGGAATTCTCATTCACAACTCAACGCAATGTTATCTAGGAAAATGACGTGTTATTTTTTAATGGGCGGGATGAAGAGCAAAAACATCCCCCCACCTCCATGACGTTTACCCTCCCAGTCACACCCCCAGGAGCAACTTCTCTCCCCCACTCTAGATGACGTTTACGCGCAATATTATCTAGGAAAATGAAGTGTTATTTTTTAATGGACGGGATGAAGAGCAAAAACATCCCCCCACCTCTATGACGTTTACCCCAATCACACCCCCAGGAGCAGGACAAGCAGGATGAGCGGGGGAGTAATATTATTGAGAGGTTATCTTATTGGTTGATCCCTAAACTATTACGTAATATAGGTATATCATCACATATTATCACTCGCAACGACATTGTTTCGAGCGTCTTACCAAAATGATACAAAATTGATTTGTAATATTTATTATAACTGTCGTGGAAAGGTAGGTGATTAACCCCCATAACTTGAAGAAAAAAGGAGACAATAGCTAACTAGGATAGGATATTCGTTTCCAAGCTTCAGAAGTGTTTACTCAATATGAACCCCTAAAATACGAACAAAATGGACGTCATAATTCATGATCTGAAGAGTGATTGTGAACAGAGTATTGTATCTAATGTGAAAATGAAAAAAACGGGTATAATTCCAACAAGGAAATCCCATTGTTGGGTATGAATAATAATAATAATAATATGAACAAATATTACTTAGCTATCTCTGTTCTGTTTCTTTTTCATCTCAAATATCATAAGGAAAAAGGAATAAATAAGGAGAGAAACAACATTCGATAGTATTGATTTTATCAGATCCATTCATTTATTTCCATTACATTTTTAATGAAGGAAGATCCTTTTACATTAATAATATGTAAACAATTTGGATAAAATATCGCATGCTCCTCCCAATGACAGTCTTGTAACTTCCAATCTATGATTCTTCCACCACACTCGTAACATTGCACTTCATCTCCAATTTCCAAATAGTAGAAGCCAGCACTGCAGAGCTCAGACACAAGGTGTCGTAAAACTTTCGGCCATTTTTTGAAGGTCTTCAATTGTCCATCGTAGGTATTCACTCCTTGAGCGGCTGCATCAGATTCCGTCTGCGTTGCTTGTTCAGCAGAATAGGACGTTGAGTTGTGAATGAGGATTCCCTAGAGAATTACAATCTCTTTCGAACGCCTCCTCCTGACGCAAAACGCGTCATATCTCATACGAAACACTCCTTAATCATGAATGAAACTACGTCATATCGCTCCTCTCGTAATCTAATCACCACCCCCCGCTCGGCCTGCTCATTGCTCCTGTTTCTCAAACGCCTAATACATACTACTAATACTAATAAAATAGTCGTATCTGACATCTAGTTGCGGGTTTTTGCTCCAGAAAAGGCCAGTTACGGGATTTTCATTAGTAAATCGAACCAAAACGTAGTTAATGCGATAATTGTAAGCCGTTTTTGAAGCATTTTCCGTTGAGATCCGACTTCGAGACTAGCAAAATGGAAAGAAACCACCCTCCCAAACAGGGGGTACCATTAACTCAATATGGGCAAAAATGCAGATACGGGATCTAATCTTAGTACGGCACTATTCAAAGCTATCAACTCGCATTTTGTTAGGTCATTTAGCGAATTTTCGTGGTAAATGAAGCAATTGCATTTTTTAAAATAAGAATTTTTGAAAACTTTCTTTATTGAATCCGTTTTGAGGCATTTTGAAACAAATCCTACAGTATAACGCTTATTCATATCTATATATATATATATATATATATATATATATATATATATATCTGTGTGTGTGTGTGTGTGTGTGTGTGTTTTTGTGTGTGTGTGTGTGTGTGGGTGTGGGTGTGTGCCATTCTAGACGATAACTCTCCTCAGGATTGAGATAAAAATTCCATTCTTGCGCTAAAAAATCGAGCTTCCCAAACGATAGGGAAGTTTGTTGGCCAACAATTTTTGAGCACATTAAATTGGTTAATTTTCAAAACTTGTGCTCAAAAATCACTGAAAATGACCAAAAACGTCTAAAAATCGTTGAATTTATATTTTCATGAGAACTTTAGTAAGAAGAAGTTTGGAAACGATGAACCAGAACATTAAAAAATGTATTCACTAAATTATGGTGAAAAATGTTCTTAAATCTGACTAATATTTGCTGACAAATCGATTAAAAAACTGAAAAATTGCTAAACATCTGAAATCTGTTTTGAATCGTAAATTATGATTAAGAACGAGTTTATTCGCCACAAAATTTGTGGTTAACAATTTCTTTTCACTCAAAGTGCTCAAATTTCAAAACAAAATAACATAATATAATACGATATTCTACGAAAATTTGCTCATAAGATCATATGCTTATAGCTGCATGACTGGAACTTTTTTCAAGGTGATTTATGTTAGTTACCTATGATCGTACAAGGAGCAACACTGTTGATGTAATACCGTAATGGTTGCTGAAATTACAAAAAGAAATATTGTCGTTTCACTAACTTCCGCAAGCAACATAAGAATACCTTTTGACCGATCTACCAACGTTTTAGCTCTCTGCGGTTTCATGTGTGTTTGACAGCTGCCCACTAGAGAGTTTTTGTACTTCTTGTATTCAATTTCTCGTAAACGAAAATGACCTTTCCGAAACGAGAAGTTTTCGTAACGTGGAAACGCTTTTCGGAACGGGAAGAGTCAGCTTTACTCGTGCCCAGCTTTTTCGGGATCGTAATTACGAGTCGACAACTTGACCTTTCTCTAGGATAACACTTTAGAATAACTTAGCAACTATCATGCAGTTGGCATGGACACACACACACACACACACCCGATAAAATCGCCTGAATTTTCCCCGAGCACTCTTTTGTTATTGGTTTAACCTTTGTAGTTGTCTTTCTTTCGTGTTTTTCCCCGCACCTTAACCAGAAGGGTCATTAGCTGTATTTTGTTCTTGCTTTCGACGTTTTATCGAAGATTTCAGCTTTTTCAATCCCTAGGTTTCGTTTCAAGGTTCATTTTTCACGTTTTAAAAATACGTGTTCTTCACAGCTCAATCATTTTTATATGATGTAGAGGTAAGTGGTCGTTTCTTAATTCATGTTATTGTCAAGAAAAAAAATTAACGGTAGGACATGCAAAATTCATCCTAATGGACGGGATCAAATTGTAATGAACAAATCATTCCATTGGTAGGTAAGTAAAAATAGTATGGGATAAGACAGTTGAGGGTTCATATAGTTGAGGTATTTTTGCCGTCAATTTGATATGTACCTAAATCATCATTGAAGCCGTACTTCAAGTCCAGCAAGAACTTTTCAAGCCTGGATAGGGTAAATCAATGTCTTGTGGCCATGATTACCAGAGCAGTAAATAAATAGCATAGAGATATGAAAATAAAAAAAAATAACACATAGACGGGTGCTTGACACCCCCCGAATCTGTACCACCTACATTGTGTGTGATTCATTGAATTACGGAATCGGAAAACTTATGAAGAGTATGAGTCCTACAGTTTTTACACGCTTGGGAATCCTCAAGGCGAAATATTTCAAATGGCAGTTTGGTTTGAACGTCTCAAACCCCACTCGTATAGT